>OX381710.1:28344988-28390803 GCA_947462335.1 Harmothoe impar
GGGGGGGGGGGGGGGGGTAGCCTCAGGAAACGGGACGCGCGTCCCCGGGGAAGGTCACTATAATAGCCAAGTGTAGTGCTTCACAGCTGATACTCCCCCACCCACCCACTTCTAATGATTTGGAGGGAAGGAGGGGAAATCCCCCCCCCCCCTCTATTTTGGCATGAATGAGTGTACATACTTCCTCTATATAGTCTTTATATCTGTCTTTTTTTGAAACAGGATGTACACTTTGTAGCTCTATTTATTTTTATTGAGAACATGCACACACCCATCGTATTCATATACACTAATGCTGTACAGCCTTTGGCGGAATCCCCCTTCAGAAACCACATGACTGGTGGCATATCCTGATTCGACTTTTTACTTGGTGTATTTTGATAATTGAGGTGAGCACGTAGTGTGCACAGGTGACTGTTAGACCCGCAGATCTTACTGCACGTCTAGTAACAGTCAGAGTGCAGTCGGCACAGGTACTCAGCCCTATATATAGGGGTGCAGGGGGGTTAACGTGAACAGTGGGTGGTATCAGGGGGTGGGAGTGGGTTGTGGCAGCTGGGGTGTGTTTGATGTGGACCAGGTCAATGTGGACACACAGTGCCACCCGGGTTTGTACAGAGCACGTGATGGCAGTCGTATGGCAGGGATGGTATGTGGGAACGGGAGTGCACTAGGGGGGAAGGAATGTAGACTGGGTTGACTCCCAGCCCCCCAACCTCCAGTACCACCACCAGCACTCATCCCCTCCCCTCCCCCTGCCATCTATCCAGACAGTGGCACCATTGGGCTCTTGGTTGGAGTAGCATAAGCCTGGATTTTTTTGATTTTTTTTTATTATTAAAAAAATTAAAAGAACAGAATGATATGATGAGCACACAATAATCAACCAGTAGGTGAATGAGACGTACAGCCAGACTGGCCTGCCCTGTGTCAAGCATTAATATGTACTAAGTCGCTCCCGGCTGGGCCACGTTGACGTCTAGCCGGATCACTGCTCGTGTGGTGATGCCCCACTCCCAGGTAGTGTATGGGAGGAGCAGCTCGGCAGGAGCAGGTTACCAGGTAGCACCCACCTGTGCCGCACCCACAACCCTCCTCCAGGTGCACCCAGCTCCTCCTCCAGGTGCCCACACCACCTGCAGCACCAGGTGACTGACGGCCACGAGCAGGCAGGGCAGGGGGGGTAAACCGTAGTCTGCCGTATAAGCCGCATAAGGAACTTGATGACGGTGATTTTAGTACTGTACAATTGTTCTTCTAGTACCTGTGGCTGCAGTGGATGTAGGCTTGTTTGGTATTCAATTTAAGATGAGATTGATGCGCGTACAGGCGTCTACGCTAGATGTAGGGAGATATTTCTAAACAAAAATAACGTCTCAGCAATGGTTAAGTGAAGCAATTGCATGCTGAGATGAGGCCAGTGAGTGTCACGAAGCCTACATAGTACATGCATGCTAGTGCCGAGAAGCAGTCTGCTGCTAGCAGGCGGATACCCAGACAATCACACCCATCCACCACTCGTGTAGTGCACCCAGCAGCCTCCTCCTCCTCCAGCACCCAGGCAGTGGCAGCACCCCCCCCCCCCCCCCCCCTCCTCCTCCTCCACCCCCTGCACATCATCGATCGGCGCCCTGTCTGGAGCGGCGTCAGTGCTGAAGGTAGGGGCCGTCTTAGAACCCCGGAGTGGTGGGGGGGGGGGGGTCTAGCACACGTGCACCGACGTGTTGTGACGGGGTATGACATTGGCTGAGTGAGTGGTCGCCAGGTGGCAAGGTTTGCCAATGAGCAGCCTTTGAGTATCCTATGTATTGTATTCTCTATATCATGCCCTAACGCCTTTGGATATTCAGCACACAAAGCGCTGACACCCCCACCTGTATTATACCCCACCCACACCCCAGCCCTCACACTGAGGAGGATCAAAGTGCTGCCACCCCAACCCATACACACCCCACACGGGGGCGGCCTGCTTGTAAACTCTGCTGGTTGCATCGATTTTATACCAGTAGCTCTTGTTTCTCTTTTTGGTCTTATTTTTGACGTTGACTTTTTGTGAGTCAGTTTTTTGCGTTCGGGTGGAGTCGGGTTGGCGCCCAACTTTTTTTCAGGAGACCATGATGTCAATGACCCGGCCAGGACTGCGAGGTTACTGGGTTTTCAAGGGGTGGGTGGGATTTAAAAATAAAATAAAAGTTTTTTTTAAAAGAAGGAACGTGCTTGTTGACACTGACACAGTTACGCCCATCACCTATGTGGGCCCAGCACGTGCTTCAGACACAGCTGCATAAAACATAGCCAACATTCCAGTCACCTCCGTGACATAACGTCATGTCATGTTAGCAGTCATGTCAACCTTCCATAATTACGTCACTCCTTTAGCGTTTCGAGGGACGCCACCACCAGACACCGTCTTTCTGGGAATCAAGTTGGCGGTGGTGGTTTCGGTGAAGGCTTCATGATTTATATACCCCCCAAGAACAGACGCCTGTTCTGGCTAGTTTTCATGTTACATGGTACCTGGCCACTCATGTCAGAAATCATCTCTGCTGCTGCAGGTTAAGACACAAGGTACCACACCCATAGATTATTACCACAGTTAGAATATGGTCGTACAATACATAACGACACACAACTACATGTACATATAACCCCATTTTGATATGGAGGTCGTACATATGCAATGGTGTAGAATTAGCTATTATAATGATGATGATGATAATAATAATAATAATAATAATAATAATAATAATAATAATAATAATAATAATGGCAATAAAAGCATAACACTTTTATTTCTTTATGGGACCGAGCAATAGTCCCGACATACTTCATAAATGTTGATGTCTGGTATTTTATAGGCATGTACATGCTGTCCGCACTGACACGCTCAGTGTGTCAGCCAAGTGGGGAGGTTTATCATTGGAATACTAAATAACACAGCCACGTGTCGGCAGTCGCATCCATTCACTGTGTAGCAACCTGCCAGGATCCATGTGCCTCTTGTGATGGCGGGTTGTTGGGCGTTGGGTTCTGCGGTCGTTCACCTCTAGGCTAACTCCCCTGTCCCAACCAATCCTCTCCCCTCCCCCCCCCCCTCCCCCCCCCCCCCCAACCACCATCATTCACCATCATTACCATGACGCCTAGGCGTGGCAGTGAAGTGTCTATCGGCCACCCTGTACCGGGGCTGTCCTCACGGGGGGAGCCGCCTCCAGAGGTAGCACTGCATCCCCCCCCCCCTCCTCCTCCTCCATGACTGGCACCGTCTATAAATAGATCCACGCTGACCCAGATCGCCGCGCACCACGCGGCGGCGGCCGGAAGCTGGGCTCGTGCTGCGGCACTGCATGGATCTAGTTACGTGTGTGTGGGGGGGGGGGGAGGGGGTGGGTCCCTGCACTAGGGTCTTCTGGGGGGGGGGGGGGTGAGGAGACGGGCACGAGCCCACAGGCAGCTCGTGCAATACGTCAGGGGATGCACCTTCTTATTCGTTAAAATCATGATGACGTAACTGGCGTAGGTTCATGACGTACGCAGTCATGTAATGATGAAGTCAGTCGTCAGAAGGCCGCACCACGATGTATGTTTTAATGCAAATCTCATAAATCTCTGATTTGAGGGATTTGGCGGATTTTTTTGCTCTGAAACGCTTACACACAGGGGCAGTGCACGAATAGAAACCCACGAATAGGGTGGGTAGTATTAGTAGTATGGGTGCAGGACTAGACATGGCGGCTACATGAGAAGGTGGCAGACAGACAGACATGGCACCAAACTGACAGCCCTAGTGACGTCCTGACAGCTACATGGCTGACCAGACCGGGGGGGGGGGGGGCAGACGGACAGCGGACTGACCTTCTAACCAGCTCCCCGTGTTGATGTTGGGGAGAGGAGGATGGCAGTGGGGGGGGGGGGGGGGGGGCAGACAGCTGTCCGTTACCATAGTAACGGGCCGCGACCTGAGGCAACAAGAGGCCTCAGGGAGGTGGACTTATCCAGGTCACCATGGAAACGAGCATGGCTGGCCGTGACAGCGGATCATTACGGTGTCTGGTCATGGAAGCACTGGGTGATGCCGCTGCTGCTGCTGCTGTTGGTGTTTTAGTTGATGTTGTTGTTTGTATTTTCCTGGATGTTGCTTCATGTATTAACTGTTATATTGGGACGTGACCATGGCAGCTAGGAACATGACATGGTCGTGAGGGGGGGGGGGGGATCAGCGACGGTAGTACCGCGTCACCGTGTAGCTGGCACTGGGCCAGCTGTGCACCCCCCCCCCCCCCCCCCATACACACAGATACACACACACACACACTCCTCCGTTTGACAACAAAAACAAACCGCCAGTAGCGCCATGGCGGCGGAGGCAGAACCAATCGAGAGTAGGGTAGGGAATGGGTGGGGGAGGCAGAGGAGAAATGATGATAATAACAAAAAGAGACTATGGGGAGAGGCTGAAGCGGCGGCGGCGGGTTGCGATGCTAGACGGATAAATCAAATGCCAGACGGAGTGAGTGTGTAGGTCGGACTGTCTGGCCGCCGCCGCTCGATTTAGAGACGGCAGGAATAGCGCGGGGATGGACGTGTAAGGTGGGGGGGGGGGGGGGGGGTCTGGACAGGGAGTTCAGGTTTTTGGGTAAACAGAAATAATTCCCCAATTTTTAATTATCAGGGTGCAAATGGTACCATTGTAGAACTGTTATCAGTAGTGCTTAATGTCTTTCATCACCATTAATTAAATTTGGAATGGTGTTAGGGCAGCAGACCCATTACTCTCTGGATTAGGAAGCGGGGCCGGGCGTATCGATACCATGTACTTTCCGCTCCAGTGTGAGTGTGTGCCACCATGTCTGGCCTTAACTTGGGGCTGTTATATTGATGCCAGCTTATGGACCAATGGACCACTCCACTTTATAGCAAAGTAGTTGGCCAAGTGGCCAAAATATATTTATGGTTGATGGGGAATTCAGGGTAGCTGATACAAAGTATTATCCACATCGCCCACGATTTTCTCCAGGAGTCCCAAACATCCTGAGGCTTGTCAATCGAGTTTGCTGGGTTCTTTTTATTGCGCCATCATTGCAACCTGTGGCAACCTGGCATTGCCCAATCTAATTAACCCAGAATAAATGAAGCCGGGGTTAAACGCTGCTTATTGGCTGAGTGGTGGTGTGGAGGACGTTAATGGGGGACCCTGGAGGAGCCGGGTCACAGTTGTGCACCTCGTGGTCCTATTTATGACGATATGACCACTGTGACTTTGCCGAGAAGTTACATGACGACCAGCTGGCCATCTCGTAAAACACCCCCTATCGGAGACATGGAAGTGGTTTGGGGGGGGGGGGGGGAGGGGGCGTCACCGCTGGGTGTTGGGAGATTCGCTGGGGTCTAGTATTCTCGTGTCGGCTAGATGGGAAAGCAGACCCATGATAAAATGACGGCCGCAGCCCGCATACCTCGCCGTATTATAACTGCCCGCATACCAACCTATTTGTCTTGGGTGGCTGTGCTTTGTGGTAGCGATGGCTGGCTGCCTGGTAGTGGGGCTGGGGGGGGGGGGGTCGTGCTATGTGGAACAGACACCGCTGTGAATTCCTGCCCACTGCTCGGTGGAATCTGCTACTGAAGCAAGGCCGTTTATATTAAGACCTAGTGGTGGAATAACATTGATTACATTGATCTTTTTTCTTCCTTTTTTTTTCAAAGAAATTTCTTTCAAAGGTGAATAACATTGTTGGTATTTTAGTAGCCTTGGGTGTCTTTGAAACCGGTGCACCAGACACTGGTCTGGGTGTGAATTGCTGTGAAGAAAGTAACACTAGCCTCGGTCTCAAGGTCAGGTGGGGTTTCTTTACTGTTTCCCCCTCACCCACCCCGACACCTTCTGTGAGACACCACCGTCTGAGATGGTGGCCTAGACCTGACCACATACAGATAAATGTGCTGACGAGAATCATGGACAATGTTGTGGTGGAGGGGTGGCGCCATCCAGACTACAAAAGTATACAGACCTGGCAGACTTCATACCCACCCTGTTCCGAGAACTCTCGTGTAATGTTTAGAGACTACAACTGTGAAAAAGAGTTTTTACGAAAGAAAAGGTTGGGGGGGGGGGGGTTATTGATGGATGTTGCATACCAGTGATCGGGGGGGGGGGGGCTGGTAATATGAGGGCCACATGTATGTTCAGCCCACCCACAGAAAGTATGTGGCAAAGGAAAAGCAAGGGGGTATGCATGGGTGCCATTCCTGACCCTAAATGACAGGAATTTTGGCAACAGGGTGGGTTGGAAGCAAGCCTGGGAAGTCGTTTGGGCGTGCATGGCAGACTGGAGTGTGGATGTTACAACTTAGCTTTCATGCCTTGCCTTTTGGAATGTTCAGTTAGCGTGAGTAATGCAGGCGGTATGTGTCACCGGTTACCCCATCCCACCCTCTTACCTGAAAGTTCTATTAATAGTGGTACTTTCTGAGTTTAATCAGAAAAAGACCTAGAAAACATAACCGGGCTTTTGCAAATATTTAATGGGGGGAAGTTAGATGAAAAAGTGGTCAAAGCAGAAGAACACGTTGTAAAATTTGATATACATGTTTTGTTCTGATGTCGTGTGATTTGTACGTGTATATGTCTACCCCCGTGTCTTGATGTATAAGTTACCATACACCATGCTAACCGCGTGTGTTTGCTCTTTCCTCCAGGCGGCCATCCTGCACCATACGTCTGACTACATCACAGCCCTGGAGTCGGAGAAGACCCGCCTGCTGTCTCAGAACGCTAAACTGAAGCGTGAGATGCTGGAGTTGGGGGCGAACAGCGCCCGAGACACGGAGAGCGACCTCAGCTCCCAGGGCTCGCCGCCACCCAAGCGCAAGAAGCGCGACACTGAGTCGTCGGACGAGGGCATCGGCATGAGCTCTGGCGACTTTGACGAGCCCACCGTGGAGGAACTCAAGAGGGAGATGATCTACCTGCGCAGCCAGCTGGACCGGGAGCGGCGTCTGCGCATCATGCTGGAGGAACAGACGAGGACCCTGGAGAGCCAGCTCTACCCAGAGCGTCTGCGTCAGATCGCCAGCCAGGTGCAGGCGCAGATGCGGTACCAGGAGGAAAAACAGGTGCGTTTACTCTTGACGTTGGACTTTGAGTTTGGAGAGGGGGGGACTGTGCATCTTTACAAAGGTGTCATCATAATGTTTCTTATCATGATTTTTTAAACAAGCATGTAAAAAGGGGAATAACATCATTTGATTGCATATGCAAGTAGAATATTAGGAGTAGAATAAGTAGAGAAGTGAAGACTGACCAGTGCCTTTACCCTTACAGAAGTACCTGGAGGAGCAGCGGCGTATCCAGGAGGAGCAGGAGGAGGCGCTCGCCGCCCGTAACGCCCCTACCGGCACCACCCCGATCGTCATAGCCCCCATGTTGGTGACGGCCTCAGCCACCCCTGCTGCCACCCCGCCACCTGCCACCCCCATAGTCACCCCACTGCCACCCGTGGTGACGGCCCCTGCTGCCACCCCCGCCGTGGTGGTCAAACCCCGCCTGCCGCCAGTGGTCAACTCGAGCACGGCTACCACCACCAACTCCATGTCCCGCCGGAACCTGGAGACCATCGTGGAGGCCATCCGCCATCTGGAGGGGGACAACATCCTCTTTGACTGCGTCCAGAAGAGTAAGAGCAGCTCGAGCTGCAGTTCGAGCAGCTCGGCCGTCATGGAGACTGACAGTGTGTACGGGTCGTCCTCTGTGGGCGTGGCCTCCAGTAGTGAGAACGACGACGACGAGGAGGAGTGGGGTCGTCTCTCGGCCCCGGCCCCCTCGTCAACAGCTGGCCGCGACGACTCGCCGCACTCCAACATTGCCGACGCCACGTCATTGCTGGCGCTCAGAGCACGTGACGATAGTACGTCAGAGGACTATGTAACATCGTCGTCGTCACCGCGGCACCATAGTAGCCAATACCACCACCACCACCCCCACCACCACCTCTCGGCGCACCACCTGAGAGTGGTGAACCCGGACAGATTCCCTATCGCCTCGCAGCTCTTGCAGAAGCAGCAGAAGCAGTCAGCGGTGTCTCCGCGCGGCTTGTCTCCCTTTGTGCCGCGCCCGGCCGTTATAGTGCAGAATGTATCCTAGGACTCAGCTAGCCCTCATATCTAGGCAATGTAGTAGGATAGACTCAACGGACAGGTTTATTACTAGCGTGTATTCGTGCATGTTTCTCCCCCCACTGTCTCTTTGTATTATATTATTAATTATTATGATGGTGATGATGATCATTATGTTGTGTATGTTTACTGATTATTTTTGCGGAGGTTCTTCTCTCCATGGTTGATGTGTGTGGCGGTGTGGGGGAGGACGTGAGTTGTGCGGCGTGTTCATCATACATGTAGTGTGCGTGTACTAAAGCCAATATACTGCGGACGCGTCGTCATCACCCTGTATGGTTATCATCGTTTTGTTGCATACTGCGCCTATTCCCTTTCTGTAGAGTTCTTTTCCTATTTCACACCAGAGGGGGAGTACCATCATTCATCATGTAAATAACTTCCTCATGACTTCAGATAACACACTGAGGTCCTCGCCGGGTTCACCCCCGTCCACACATTGATTGTATTCATAATCTATAAATGAGGTCGTATGTGTTTAATGCCAAGTAATGCAAACTGTACATATTTGTGACATATATATCTTGTACCTCCAATGTTGAAAATCTTTTATGTATTTTGTAGTGTCTGTTAGGTTTGGTCCAACAACATTTGAAAGGAAGACAAAATGGTTTAAAAGCACAACAAGCACATTGTTGGAACAAGTGCCAGGTCAAAACCAGCATCATAGGAAATATAATGAGAAATGTAAATAGGACAAAAATGAAAAATGAAAAAAAAAATACAAAAACCAAGATCTTTTGGGTTGGGCATTGTTCTTGACGAGGAGAGGAAGGTTAGACAAGATAGGGACCATCGGTTGTTCTTGGTTTGGCCTGATCTTCTAGGTCTTGGATGGTGAGAAAATGGAGTGCATAAAATGTACTTGGCCGCCTGAGCGTCATACTGTGTGGGTCAAAAGGGATATACTGTAACCCTGCTGATTGGCTACATAGTTATTTTTCACTAAGGTGGTTGAGTACGTTTAGCCTCACAGACACCGTTAGATGTCGCCAACATGTAATAAAGGAAAGATGTATATATTATCACAAAATCGTTGTCATGGCAACCCAGATACAAAAAAAAGGGAAGATTAATAATAATAGGGTGTTTTTATTCACCCCCCAACAAAATTGTGGCAGCTGAAAAATGAGGTTACGCAGGGCCATTATGCCCATTTATTTTCTTTTTGTTTGTTTTCATTAGTATATATTTCTAGATATGTATGATGCTGACATTGGTATATGACACTACGGCTGCTGGTGCTTTGTACTTTGACCAAATTTATGACCAAGTATATGTATACGAGTGGGTTTCTTTTCCTATTCACATTTGTTGCCAAATTATTACGACGAGATTTTTGGATTTAATTCCAACTGGAGAAGCGAAACTTGAGGCTAGAAAAAACAATAACCGGGATGATTGCATTTGTTATGTTTGTGTTTTAAATGCCTTCTCCCTCTTTCAGTTTCAAATTGACTCTGGTGTTTCTGTAAATATGGGAGAGGGGCGCTTTCTCTTACCTGTCGATGTATTCTGATCAAACTCTTGAGACAAAAACAAAATATTACATTCCACTCGGTCTGGTAGCCGAATGACAACCGCAAAAAAAAATTGGAATAGAAAAAGACTTTTTTTCTCCTTCTTTAAAGGAAAAACATATTGAACCTTTTGTGTTCTTTAGGCCTTTTTAGTTTGAAGACCCCCATTTTGGCGTGGCTTAGATATATACTATACGTGCAGCAGCAGGCGACGGGCAGCGAGTTTCTGTGCATCAGGCGTTCACCACTTAGTGTTGGCATGCACTCTTTGAATAATGGCCCAAATGTTTGATTTGGAATCAGGGTACAATAATTCTATACAACAATGATACTACTCTACTACTTCTTGTATTACTACTCTAGGTAATTATTATGTCGTCGTTAAGGAGAATGGTCGTTATTGTCAGTATGTTTTCAAGATGTGAGTGCGCTATCCAGACACCCCCGGTGACCCCTGAAAACAGTAATCCATAATTCTAGTAAATGATGATGAATATCAATTATTGTTACCCCCTGGAGGACTGAGGCGTCGGGGCAGCCATTGTATGCACCTCCCTGTGGATGGAGATGTTACCATGGGTTGACTCCTCCTGCATACTAAAGGTGACCCAAAAAGTGGACACTTGTCTGGACACCATCTTGATTTGTTATAGCAAGACACTTAGCACAAAGGTGAGAAAGATGGCGTTCTTTAGGAAAAGAAAACACAATATGTACATTGTCGTGACTTGCCCGTACGAGATGATATGGACACCTGTGGCTAATACCCTATGAGGATACCCAGGAGGTTCATCCATCCAACACCCAGGAGGAAAACACACCGGGTTCTAAGGCATGGACATATTGGAACAGGACGCCCCGACTCCCAGTGTTAACAGACATTGACGAAAATAGACTATTGGCCTGTGTAGATAGTGAATGCCTGTATTTCCTTATGTGAGATAACTCCGGGACTCGTTCTGCTTCTGTTACATCTTTATCTATTTTCTTTGGTCACTTATTGGTCATCCTTTGGACATTAAGCGTATGTGGGTGCAGCAATGGTGACCATACTAATAGACAGAATCCAGAGCCCGTTGTACTCAACGCGAGGACGTAGTGTTGGTTTGGTGAGGGGTGACACATATACTCAGCCCTACCTGATCAACACCATCCCCCCCAACTTTGTTATTATTTAAAACAATAATAATAATCACCAGGGAGCATACACTTTCCTGTAATTTTAGGTTGGTGGAACTAATAGTTATTATAATTGCTATTATTATGATAATTGATTATGATTATTATGATACCTATACTGTAACTAGGAGCCGCCTCTGTGTGTGTGATGGTTGTGTGCTGTGGTACTACTTTACACTGTCCAGTTGAGCGGTCGGTGAGTTGCTCGGCTCGGTGAGTTGCTCCTGACCGGCTCACTGGGAGTTGCTCGCAGTCTTAGCACCTTGAGGGATGTAAGGAGGGGAGCAGCAGCTGGGGCTAGCTTAAGACACACTACAATGGAAGTCCTACCCCCGTTGGTCATTTAATACAAAGTTATACATTCACTGATTGCATGGAGAGTATTATAACTTGATCTGTGAATTTCACTCGGACTTTGTACTTCAATGTGGGTTGGACTTTGTGGTATGATATAGTGTGGTCCTGGCTTGCTTATAAAGCTATGTATATTCTAGAAGGGGATATAAGTAAATCAAAGGGGGGATCGCTACATTCTCTAGCTCCATGGCCAGCACTGAAGAGACCTAGTGACATCAAGTGACATTATTTGTATTGGCCGGTTTCCACCACTTGAATTATTTTGATAACTAGGAAATTGACTGGGTGCTGCTTTCCTAATGTTCAGTTGTTTGACGATCGAAAGAAGGAAAATGAATCAAAAGTATCATCGGCACCTCAGACTATTCTTCCAATGTGAATGGATAATATTCGGCTTACAAAAACATCAAAGTATTTATTTGTTATCTGTATCTTTATTACACAAATTATATACGACGTTATCCTTTTCATGGCCTTATTTTTTGTTATTTATTTGTTGTCATTGAAACTTATTGTTTTCGCCTGTTTGAGCGAGAGAAAAGCCAAAGAGTGGAGAAGCAGGCAAATCCTTTCATATATGGTATATTCCTAGACATGCGGTATTTATACGTAGACATACTTTCTGGCATACAATGCCCAATTGAACAAATGTGTCTGTACTTTATACATTTGACACGGTTCTAAGGAAGGCCTTGAACTTTATACAGACTCGCTTCTGAATGTGCATAGCACACCATAAAATATAGGGGAAAACACTGAAATTAACAATAAATTGGTCAGTGATTCTGCGTCACTTGATGGCCTAAATGGTTGAAAGATCGTATTGGCCTTACACAAAAAAAAGCTTGCTCCTGAACTACTGGTATTTTTATCTCTTTAAAATTCTCATTGACAATAAACACTACACTTCCTAGTGGTAAACCCTTTAGGAAGAATGGGCTCAGAGTGCTGGTCATTTACAAGCTCGCTTAGTCGCCAACTTTACATTGAATCCCCCCACTATGCTCCGGTCTAATACATAAATGTATCCCACACATGTTCGATATTGGTAATACTATTTTTTAAGCGTCTTTTCTCAAATTGATTATTATACGGCCATGTGGCCCCTGTCGATAACATTTAGGTGCATGGTTGTGTTTTGGGATTTATTTTCATGTTGAAAACAACTTAAGACTGAGATTTAAGCCACAATGGTCTACCATTTTCTCTGTACCAGTAAACACATTTTCCTCTATAATTATATAACCTATTGAATGCTTTATAAATGCCTGTATACTAGTAATACTACTACTTCGCTAAGAGACCGGGTAGATCTACAATACCCGTCTGTCGCCTCGTGGGGAAGGTGAGATCACTAGGAAGCAGTTTGCCACTTTGTCACACAATCCTCATCTGTCTGAAATAAACTGGCTAATTATAACAAGAGATCTTTGTTTTCATGTTTAATGTTTATACAAAATATATAACGTTACAGTGGATCAAGCCCTAAAGATGCCACAGGGCAGGGAATAATAAAAAAGCTTATAATGGACTTACGATACATAAAGCTTATAATGACTTGGAAAATATATATAGCTTATAAATGGCTTAACTTATATATAGCTTATAATGGCGATAGACATAACTTATAGTTATAGCTTATATGCTTTACAGTAAAATCCATTTTCCTCACATTCGTAAATTTTGAAGAAGAAAAAAAACGGGGGTCATGGTGTGGCTGACTGGAAGCAGAATTCAAACAGCAGCACTTCCCAGTCGTCATCAGAATGTAAAAGTTATACGGGAACGAGACCTCGAATGTTGGTCAATTCGCTTGTAGTACATCGCCGAATATACGGTTGAGCGCCCAGGGTGCCGTTTCTCCACATTATGCAGACAAAATATTCTATATTATGTGGAGAAAATGAAAATAATAAATAAAAAAATAAAAAAATCACCAAATATGTATGGTACTGTTACATACAAATGAGGACATAAGCACTTGAATGTAGAGCTCAGCATGATACAGAATTTAACTCGCAGAAACAGTTTTGGAGAAACAACACCCAGGACGGATGAGTACCGTTAGTAGAGTTATTCAAGACAATGTACTAAGGCTCGTACACATGGGTTTATAAGTGGTGTTTTTTTGTAAGTGGTCTTTGATCATAGACCGATATCACAGAGACAGCTTTCCCCATAGCAGGTTACACAAGTTGTGTAGAAGATCGCCTGAGTGCTGAGGTAGTTGATCAACTTGACACCTTGCAGCCTGCACCCACTTACCCCTACCCACTGGAATGTCTCAGCACATAGACTCGTGTGTATATATACGTGTGTAATGTTATATGGGAGATGGGTGGGATGGAGCACAATATGCCATCCCATAGTAGGCCCAGTATACATGTACAGTAGAGGAACTGGGAGACACCACCGTCTAACACCCCCTCCCCCTCCGGCCCTCTCTTCAGTTCTGAAGAGGGCGGTGGGCGCTGGTGAAGAGGGGCCCACAATCTGTGGTGGGATCCAACAGCTAAGCCCAATGTAGGTATGGCCGGCCCGCAGAGAGAGACCCGGCCTGGAGGGCGGCGTGGTGAGGCCACTCCCCCGCCGCGTCCACTGTTTACCTTGCCTACAACACTGTTTGTACGGGCCGACCAGTGACGGCAGGTGCTTCCTCTCAGATCGGCGCTGCTGCTGCCCCCCCCCCCCCCCACCCCCACACTCACACACATACCCCTCCCCACCTCCACCTCCAAAACGTCCACCCACTCACTGCACCTAGCCTCCAGACTGGTGGTATGTATAGCGCACATCGCCAAAGGGTGAAACCCCATGGAAGGGTTGTGTTCACGTGTGGTTGAGACTACATGTATACGAGATGAACAGAAACATGGGTTTAGAGGGATCTTTTAGAATAATTTGAACAGTATCTCATACGTTTTCATTACGATCCATTATTGCAAGGCACATCAATTGTCCGTTGCACCTGTCCCCTCTTTTTCGCCATCTAATTTTAACTCCTGAGTCGTAGTGAGATCCATTGGGAATTGCATTAAGACTTTTATTGAAAATTTCAACTTGAATGTCAAATCAGCACTAGACCACAAACACCACACAGGGAACATGTGTCAGCAAATTTCAGATCAATGTCTATACCAACATTTTTGGCAAAATCATTTCAATATAAAATGCATCTAAATCCTTCAAGAAATAAATTATGAAATTGTACAAATTCCAGAATAGATGGCTATTGTGTTTATACATCCTCATTGGTGCATAGCGTTTTGTAGATCTTCCAGGTTTTACTGGGCATCTAGCTAGTTGATCGATACCTGACACGTAACTCTACAGTCTATACATTTAGGATCATTGTAATCGAAGAAACACAACTGTGGGTTCTCGCTATGTACTATAGCTCTGGCGGTCATGTGCCTGCTTCGACCAATTATTGAACACATATTGTATTACAACAATGACCAGGGGCCGTCGTCGACTTGTGGGGATCAGAGTATTGGGTGGCAGCCAACACCTTCTTGAGTCTGGTTATTTGACGAGGGCTGGCCAGTGGTCAGTGGCAGAAACTGGGTTCTCAAGAGGCTTACACTGGCTTAACGTGCTGCGGCATGCCACAGGGACTTCATAATCCCCAGATTAGCATTTGGACTCTTTGTACTGCCTGAATGGCTGCTCAGTTCCCATCATTTACACCTCAGTCGTTTTGCTGTTGATAACTAAGTTACTTGGCTAATTCAACAGGCACATATAAAGGCATGCTGTTGCTAATAGTTGGCTTTGATAACGCTAATTACACCAATATTGATACCATCAAAGACCTTTTACATAGTGCAGAGGTATTGATACTATTACAATGAGATTACACCTATGGTTAATTGTTTTTTTACGTGTACAAAGAAGTGTGCCTATATTTGGCCTTGGTCTTCTATTATTATGGTTCCATAATATATCATACACTATGATAATGATACCAACAATGACAATATGAATTCCTTTTATAATTATATTTGATGCTCGGTGTAATTCTATAGTCCAAATTATATTTTCCTCCGGACTACAACTACATGTACATGCGTTGCATACCAGCCCTGCTATCCAGAGAGGTCCCAAAAGGTGTCATAAGGCGTTGTATAGCATTTTTGTGGTTATGTACTCCATGGTCCCCAGGATGTAGAGCCTCTATGGTGTGCCTCTTTTTATAGAAGGTATAGCAAGGGGGCTGCCAAAGGTATGCTGGTCTGGTATGGGAAGGAGAGGAAAAGAAGTACAAAACATGGAAAGACATCCTAAGACATACCATTTGCGGTTAATATCCCTGGTACTTCTGAGCATTGTTCCAGCCAACAGTAGCATGTTCAGTAGCAAGTTACAGTGAGTGACCCACGCACTGTTGGCAAGCGAGGTATTATTCCCAGCTAACAAAAAAAACACGTTATTTTACGTCGAAATAACGTTTTAAATTTTACATAACGTTATGTCATACTAAAGAGCCTTAGAAAAACGTTGACATATAACGTTATATAACGCTATAAAATGGTGTATAACGTTATTTGTTTACTGGGTTACATATTGCATTAATATCACAATGCAATTTAACAAACATAGTTTGGCGGTTGTTTTCCATGTCTAGTGGCAGTATAATTAATAGCACAATGCAATTTAACAAGCATAGTTTGGCGGTTGTTTTCCATGTCTAGTGGCAGTATAATTATATCAATTATATCATTCTCAAACAAACCTCCAGTATGCTTTATATATTGTCAACATAATTTCCATTCTTAGAGTGCATTCGTCGAGGCATACGTTTGCAACAATAATATCCATGATTGGAAAGACACAATGATTTTCGAAGAACACTGTTTACAATCATTGAAAACATTGATATGTTGCGAATAAAAGCTACATACAAATTAAGTTGACGTGAATTCTTTTGATGGAATAATCTTATTTTGTAATGTTGACATGTTATCATACCTTAAAGAGTTTCATAATACCATGTTTAAAAAACGGTAAATCAGATAACATAGACATTCATATTTTATAACCATGCCACAGCTCAAACCAATTATCCGAATGCAATAATGAAATGTAATATTCCTTTAAGAATTTGTAAATAAGAGAGGACATGCGACGTCCGATGCTGTGTCTAATAGGCAACCATTTATTGTGGTGTGTTCTATGCAACACTGTATTCTGGACAAGTTCCTTCTGTAATACTTAATTATGTATTCGTTTCTGGTATGTCAGTACAATGTTGTATGCTTCTCTGCACCCATCCTAGACAAGGTCCAGAGTACTGCATGACCATCGCTCCACACAGATGGAGGGGTAGCAATACCTTGACACGAAGATGTAGTTACGTCACGTTGCTTTCATAAATGATCAAATAGTGCGATTATGCATAGAGATATAGGTCTACATGGATAATGCTAGGAAGTCAACTCTACATAATATAATGCATGTACGAGTCACATAACATTATGTATGATCTACAGGATAATACAAACCATGTATAGAGTAATATAATGGGAACGTTTTTTCCTGAACACAATTGGACCACGTGTATTTGTTTACCTTATATATATGTGGCACGATCTGCGACAGGGTGCACTAAGGTCCTTTTTCATAGAACTAGCATTTGTAGTCATGATGCAGACACGCAGCCCCAGGCGAGTAACTCACCAGGGCTGGAGGGCAACATGCTGACCCTTCGAGATTGCATCAACGAATGCAGCACTTATGAGTCACTAGCAGCAGAGGGCATATCAGATCAAAAGACATATAGACAGAGGTCCACGATAATCTGTCTGAACGACAGGTTTCTCCACGAGTGGTGCATTGGATCGTATCACACGAGGCGGAGCTGAGTGTGATGCGATCAATGCACCACGAGTGGAGAAACCAGGAGTTCAGACTGATTAGAGTGGATCTCTGTATTTATTTCATGTGATTCTTGATTAATTTCATCAGAATATACATTTAAAGACTGGTATGATAGCTATTTTGGTGATGCCATTGTGGAGAAACAGTCCGTGGAGAATGATCATCAGTTTCTCGACAGGGGTGTGGAGAACGACCAATTTAGTACTTGAGCATAGTAACTTTGTTTCTCCACATGAAATAAAATGTCATCCTTAAAGGGTTAAGTGTGACTGATGGACTAATTCATAATATGTCCTGTATATGATACTTATGTGGAGGAGGAGAAGAGGTGCAGGACATGAGGAGGGTGTACGTGTTAGGTGTGTGTAGGGTAGGGGGTGGACGTGTCCCACCTCAGGACATCACCTACCTGGGTGTGGTGTAAGGTGTGGTGTCTGTAGTATTTGTAGGTTAATAGAGGAACACTGCCAAGTCACCACCACTTCAGGTGGTCGTCGTCGTGTGTGGCACGTACCCCTCTACTCCCTGCTCCTGTACCTGCTGACCTCTGCCCGAGCAGCTCAGTGGGAGCTGGAGTACAACACAGGTGTCGGGATAGGGGACACCCCGCCCCCAACTCCTAAATACTAGATGGACAACAATGTCTTAAAATTGTACAAATGTAGGTGTAGCTGGATTATCTAGAAACTGTTTTAAACGTCAGCCTAGATTAACTGGTAAAAAGTAATTTATATTCATTGAGTTTCGGGTAACATTGTAGACTCTTGACTTGGATATTGCAACTCATAGAGTTAAATTTCAGACCTTCAATTAGCTATATAAAATTCAATGAAATTCAAAATAAACAATTCTTCAAAGTTGGAAAAACAATTGCTGGTGTCGCTCTGTTTTTGTAGCTAGGTCGGGTTGCCTAAAATTGGCCTAAATATAAGACGTATAGTAAATTTATTCTAGTAATGTATACATGTGCCTATTGCTGCTGCCGTCCACGGCAGGAGAGCTATAGCAGTTGGGGACCACGCCCATTGAAGCAACACGTGGAGCAGCTCTTGGCAATGCCTTCTTTACCAGAGCAGCTCGCGTTCAGCTCACGTTCAGCGCCAAAGGTCACGAGACTTTACTTAGTGGGTTGGCCCAACTAAAATGGCTAGATCTATTATTTTCCTATATGAAGTGTGGGTAAACTAGCCGTATACGGGCGATCATGATTTAGGCTCTTTGGGCAGTGCCCATTGTAACAAGGGATGATATCCCTGTAATATATACGTTTATTAATGTTTATTAAGGTATACTTTTTTGGTGAACATTTTTACTCTCCCACGCCTAATGACTGACTGCCTGCCATGGTACCGAGTATGCATCAAACCTTCACAGAAAGAAGAAACAGCATCAAAAGGGAGTCCGGGTTGCCTCCAGAATGACTCCCCTCTCTAGGGGAGCCCAGGTCCATATGTGACTCCCTTCGGTTAGCCAGTGAGCTATGTGACTCCCTTATGTCAGAATGGGAGTCGACTAGACTCCCTTAGACAGCATGGGCTCCCCTAAAGAGGGGAGTCATTCTGGAGGCAAGCTGGACTCCATTTTGACGCTGTTTCTCTTTTCTGTGTTCTCTTTTGGAGAGGAATGGCTTTCCGCAGAAAAAAGTCTATGGTCTGGGTATGTTCTCACCTGACCTTTACCTTTGAACCAGAACCAGGACTGATCACAGGCCTAGATTCTGGACACACCTGAGTAACTGACAAACACCTACCTGGATACCTTTGTCCTGGTGATGTCACATGGTGAAGTTGTGGAGGTGAATCTCACCCTGGTCTGTGTCACATTTTCAGTCTAGCAACAGGGTCGCCCATACCTGTCCTCGTCTACCGGTCACCCCTGGGCGGCACAAACATATGCTGCATTATGCACGTTAAGGGAGCGTTCATTATTTATGCCAGGGGGGGGGGGGTGTGCAAATCAGGGGGGGGGTCATTTTTTTTAGGGGTATTCGGAGGGGGGGGGGTCTTTTTTTTTCAACCTATTCTTAGGGGGGGGGTCTTTTTTTTTCAACCTATTCTGAGGGGGGGTCATTTTTTTTAGGGGTATTTATTTGGGAGGGCGTATTTTTTGACACAACGTGACGCGAATTTCACGACACATGTCGCGAATTGGGGTCATAGAGACGGTAGAATTTCTTGCCTACCAATCGACACTTGAATGATTCACTACTTTTCTTTTCCTAAACAACAATAATTAACTGGAGAAAGAGCATTTATTCAACACGAGAAGAGTGCAGAAGTAGGGGGTCTAAACAGCAAAGCTATCAGTGTGCAGTTAGATGAATGCTATTGTGGCACCAAAATATGACAGTACTGTATCCGAAATAGTTTGGGTTAATTGGACTTTAGCCTTGCCCATCATATTTTGGCATCCATATGCAAGGGTGAACTTGCCTACATGTCTAGACCCTGCCTTTCTTCCCAATAGAGGAGCAGATGCATAGTATGCAAGATGCAGATCTACCTCATATAATATTGATACATTGTAGCTTAGGTTCACTCCACCAGTCAAAGGCGTGATTACACTAGTCATGATACACACTTTTCCTTGGTATCTTGTGCCAGACCCTGCTAAATGAGCCACAGCGTTCTGATTGCAGAGCTCTCAATTTTTTTAGAATACCTTCACCATCTCCCTGATAGCTGCCTGCTTCTCACAGATTCTAGGACTTACAAAATCAGCAGACTCATAGAGTAAACATGATCATCCCACTATAAATCGGTGTACCGAATGCCTTGAAATGTAGCAAATAGCCACCAGATCCACAGAGTTTTCTGCTGCGGATGCCACTCCTTCTGTCGCCAATTTCTAAATCTCCCTCTAAGTTCATCTTTGGCTTCAACAGAAATCAGGCACTGAATAATCATTGCTACTCATCGCTACTTGGCCTCATCAGAATTTTAGAGCTCTATATTTGGTTCGGGTCAAGTTGCTTCCGATGCTCTGCAGGGTTATCAGTGAGTTATTCATCACTTTTTTAAAGCTTTTATTTTTTTTGGAGTCAATGCATTCCCATGGCTTGGTTATACTGACCACACCCTAGAATATTGAAGGCAGGTACCTTATGGCATTTCCTCAAATAAAGGTTATCAACTATGGTGCACGTAACATCCATACATACCATTGATGGCTTAAGCGGTTGTAATTGATCCGTGCCATTATATAACAAAGACACATTCCCCCATGACTCTTTGTTCAACTTCAAATTCTCACCCTGAGCTCCCTATTTCTTACTGATCCTAGCCTTTGGAAAACCAAGCTAGGTTTAAATAGTGATCTTGTTATAATACCAGGATACATTAAAA
Organism: Harmothoe impar; assembly: GCA_947462335.1. NCBI lineage: Eukaryota > Metazoa > Annelida > Polychaeta > Phyllodocida > Polynoidae > Harmothoe > Harmothoe impar. The sequence continues at coordinate 28,365,444 of OX381710.1, forward strand.
TGGGCCCATTGACCTCTAGATTTTCAAAATTTTCTTCAGGTTTGCCACTATCATAATGTCCAGAGCAACATCTTTGTTTTAAGCTGCAGTAGCGCGGAACAGGGGGGGGGGCCTGGGGGCCTAGTAAAGTGGGGGAGCCAATCTTTTTGGGAAACATGAACATTCTAGACTCAGAGTACCCAAGAATACACCAATCTCGAGGTAAAATTCCTAGAAATTCTTGAAAGACAAGCTCAAAGTCCCTCAGAACTCATCAATTTCAATGTAAAATTACAAAACTTTCCAGGATCATATGGTAGACTTCAGACCACTCTGACCACACTAGTATAAAGGTCAAATTCCTAAATTTTCCGGGGGCTTGTAGCCCAGAAACAACCATTTGTTTCTCCCTCCAACCAACACTCATCAGCTGGCTTTGGGAGCTGGGCCCTCCAACTTTATCCACCTTCCGCGGCCCCTGAGCTGGGCCATTTCATGGTACTTCTACCAAACAGTATTAGCAGGACTTGTAGGTGGGGACCAAAATAATCACACCAATTTTAGCAAAAATATCAAACGTGCCACGGAAACAGAAAAATGTGCGCTCTCCACATGTGGGAAAATATTCACCATATTGTTATGCCCTATAACCACTCCCTCAAATAATGGTTAAGCACATGCTATAATAGGTTATACTATAGGACTATGTAGACTTTGTATGTCGTTGATGCCATTATTAAGTATTTATAAACATCTATGGTGAGGGGGGGGGGTCTTTTTTTTTCAACCTATTCGGAGGGGGGGGGTCTTTTTGTTTTGACCCATTCGGAGGGGGGGGTCTTTTTTTTTTGACCCATTCAGAGGGGGGGGGGGTCTTTTTTTTTTGACGTATTTGTTTTGCCAAACGCCCGCCCCCCCCCCCTGCCATAAATAATGAACGCTCCCTAATCTTGAAGCATGGGGTCCATGGTCTACACTCGTAAGTCTATTGACAGATAGAAAAATGGTGTTCTTAGTGATCAAACATGCCTACAGAAAAAAAGAGTGTTCTCCTCAGTGTCGGAGCATGCATGGGTTTAGCCCTCAGCCCCCAGCTCTTAGGGAGTGTTCATTTATTAGTTACAGGAGGGGTTTGGGCTTTCGACTCCTCCCGAGGGGGGGGGGGGGGAGGTAAAAACTTCTGACCACTCTTGAGGGGGAAGGGCGTTAAAGTGCACGCATAACTTAAATTAAAAGGGGGAGGGGGCGCACAAAATATTCCATGTGGGGATGGGGGGGGGGGCAAAAAAGTTTCACAGCTCACCAACCCCCCTGTTACCAACCCTTCAGTTACTGACCCAGAAAATCACCCACATCCTTGACTATATGGACATCCCACACTGCTATTACCACAAGACAACGGGGGATTTACTTCGATGTCATATCATATTAGGCCTTAATCCACCATCTGGAGGGTAAAATATGGCTATTTTAGAATTTTGGGCTGAAAGAAATAATGTTTTCGAAGTAATCTGGGAAAAAATATGGCAATTGGAATATTTTCTCTCCCAGAAATAGACATTTTAGTAATTTTCAAAATGATGTCAAATGGCATCAACCGTTTTTGGGTGGATGTTGCCAATTGGCATCACCTGTTTTTTGGTGGTTGATGCCGATTGGCATCACCCGTAGATAAAGGGTTAATTAACTCTCTTCAACTGTCTACAGTATTGGAAGTGACATTATATTGTATAACGAGTTCAATTGATAGAGAGGGGCCGAATGCAAAATGAATGTACAATAATGTGCATGGATATATTACATGTGTACATGATATATCATATTCATAAAGTACATGTATAATGACCATTTTACAGTGGTTGATACCTTAATTGCTGACTGCCCTTTAAGACATACATATGCTGAACGCGTTCATATAGAACGTTAGGCACATTTCCTAATATCATCACACTATTGATATGATTATTGTTTATTATTTGGTGTGTGTATATAGCCCGGATGCAGGCCTATAACATTCTCTCCGTGGGACACATGTTCGTAAGCAGGGCAGTGCCAATGGTGTGTCGAGCCTGTTATGGGAAGTCAATGTAGTAATATTGCATGTATATATTGTAGATGCGAGGTCTTCTTTCGCTTGGCCTGTGATGTCTACTTCAATATCGTCGATACATTGTAATAGAGAGCCTCTGCTGCGCTAGAAGGTTACTGTATCGGGTATTTTTATTAGCCGATATTATCTAGCCACCTCTACTTTACCTGCCTCGCTACTCCAACCCAAAAAATAAGTCTAGTAAACGAAACATTTAGTGAATAGTATACACTGTAATACATGTCCTGGTGGTGGAACTAGTTGCTAGTTTCTCATCTCCCTTTTTTATCTATTTTTTAATATTACTTATTTCTTGGTGGGGTATATTCAGGAGAATTATTGTTTACTTACAATACTAGTATTCTCAATTCTAGCTTGATACGAGACAAAAAGCGATTAGTGTTATATAACTTATGTTTGAGAAAAATACCAAAGTGACACTAATCAAGCAAAATATGATGAAGAAAATAATATTTACCGATACTCTCAAGATACATTCTTAATTCAGAATACAACGGCACGCCATACACACTACACCTTTTTTGCCCGGTGCAGTTGGCTGGTGGCCAGGTACGAGTGCGAGTCGCTGCTGCTGGTGTAGGTCGTCTTTCCGCTCGTGTTTGGGGTTAGACCGTCCCCCGACAACCCCAAAACACCTCAGCCGGTAAGCTGATCCTACCCTCCTCTCCTCCCCTCTCTGCCGCCCAGACTACGTGTTGCTCTCTCTCTCTCACTGACAGGTTACCATTCCTGCGTCTGCAGAGCGCGGCTATAGCTTATACATACATTGTATACATGTATGTATAGAGCAGCTCAGATGAACGCATGAGCTTCTCAGGATAAATGCTAGAAGCCAGTACCAGAGATATAGGCTGTTTAAATCAAGAGGGGGTTACACAATTCATAAGTGAGGTGAATATTATTGTTCAGTTGCAGTTTAATTTTGTTTTAGGGAGTGCCCCCCCCCCCCCACACACACTCCTGTCGTTAAAAATGACCACTCCCTTAGTACGATCTGCTGGTTTAATTGGGTGGGACGATAGTCTGTATCGGTCACCCATTGTTCAGACAAAGCCTCGGCCAGATGGGACTATAAGGGCGGAGGGGATAGGGCCTGCCCCCGACCACATCCATCACATCCCCCACCATTATAATACAATAAAAAAAAGACATTGCCTGGATTTGCAGCGCATCCCCTCGAAAAATAATTCCCAGCTTAATGGATCGTTCTCCATTGTGGAAAAAATACCTTTTGCCCTTTTGGAGAACGCTTTCAAATTGACCTTTACGCTCGTTTGTATAAGTGATCGATCGTCGCGCCACCTGGTTGCTGATCCGCCGACCCAGGCGCTATAATCTGATTCCCGTTTAATACAGATGAGTTGTGTAATACAGGATTAAGTCGGATTAGTCTTCCTTCTTTCTACATTTTTTCCCACACGGATATGGTGAGAGGGGGATGAGGTCACAGAGGAAAGTAAAGGCTCAATGAGGAGGCCTATCCCGCTTCACTGTTTGATGTAGTCATTCGGAGAAAAAGAAGTACAGTTCTAATTATTCTTTAATAGGGAAGTATACAAATCATTATTCATAATCTAATCAGAGTGTGGATGCAGGCGATGCCTTTGAAGGAGGTCAATGACGCATAGATATGATAGGCGGTATGCCAGGTTAACTAGTCAGAGATATAGCTATATACCCTGATACCATAATAGGGAAGATGTGTGGAGGCACTCAGCTAACTAGCGCGATGTTGCACATGGCTTGGGTGTACATGCGGCAACCCAATAAGGTTGGCTTGGGTACACCCAAGACATGTGCAAGTTGACGCCAGTTTACTGAGCATCTCCGCAAAGATGAGTCCCAGGTCGTTGGACGGCACTGACACTTACAGCTTCCAACTATAACAATGTGCACATATTGGACTAGGATAACCAGGTAAGGGAGTGATCATTTTTTAACAACAGGGGGGGGTGGTGGGTTTCCGCGCGGAGCGCGCGAAATTTTTTACACCCCCCCCGGTCAAGGGGTCAAAATTTTTTACCCCCCCGCCCTTAGGGTCGAAAATCGGCTCGCGCGCGGGCCCTTTGAAGCATAGTAACGCGCGGGCTTTTTGGCTCAAAACAGGTCAAATTTTTTTGCCCCCCCCCCCAAGAGGGGTCCAAATTTTTTTGCCCCCCCTCGGTCAAGGGGTCCAAATTTTTTTGCCCCCCCCCAAACCCACCACCCCCCCTGTTGATAATAAATGATCACTCCCTAAGAATGTGGTGCAGACAGGACAAAAGAAGGCAGGGATTGAGTGAGCCCCTGTAGACAGGGGAAGGTGGTGAGGGGTGTGAGGATGTAAGCAGCACACATACTGGAGGAGGAGGAGGAGGAGGAGGAGACTTAGAAGCTGCACCCTGGCCTTGTCTGTGGTGGTACAGATCTATTGACCCGCCGACCCTCTGGCCCCTTACCCTGTACGTGGGCGGCAGACGCACGGATCCCTTCGGTGCCTTAATACATGCTCACCGAACCGTGACCGCATCAATATAAGATGAGGTCACACGCAGTTCCCAGACTACTGCCTCTATTATTGCTTCTCCTCCTTCTTGTGTACCGTAAAACCTCGCGTATAAGCCTAACTCGCGTATAAGCCGCACCCCGACTTTGAGGCGATCCTATAAGCCGCAGAGGCCTTCTGAATGATGCCTGGTAAAAACTCGCGTAGTAGGGACCTTTAGCAACCACCCGGCAACCACGTAAAAGCTCATAAAACGCAGACGTAGCAGTGCTGAAGGCATAGGGTACGTCTGCGTTTAATCAGCCTCGAGCTCTCCAGCTGGACGATTTTATAAAAGCTATCCTACTTAGAAAATGATCCGGGATCCTGGATCATTTCTTAATGAGATAGGTAGCTCACTGATTGGTCAGCTATGGTCACATGATCATGAACCAGGTTGTGCATGGCCTCATGGGTTCGAATCCCACCTTGGCAAAGGGTAGGTTCGTTTTTTTTACATTATTTATTTAGCCCATTTGAAGCATTAATTCACCTTAATTGACATGGTTAAATTAGCTATTAGATAGGTGACTAGGAAAATTATTTAAATTAAGGTGCAATATGCAGATATCAAAAGCATTAATAATTATGCCAGAGTGGGGTTCGAACCCACATCCCCATGGTTGCTGGTACTAGTGGGACTATACTACAGTATAGCAGGGTATGAGACCAGTGTAGGTACATAGATCTAAGTAATCTCCCAGACTGTAAACGTACAGTCAGGGCCCGAGACTGGCGTTTAATGAGCTACGTCGGGTTTGCTAAAGGTCCCTTGAGCCTTAGTCTTTGAGCCCCACATGTGGTCAGAGTCCTCCTGGTGGCCCTGTGCGGCCTCCTGGCGGCCCGTATGGCCTCCCCGTGGCCCGTGGAGCCTCCATGACAGCTTTCTACCCCCCCCCCCCCTCCCTGCCCCCCTTACCATCTTCTCACCACTGCCTGACGCCCCCCCCCCCCCCCGACTCACACACACACTTGGCCCCTTCTAGTTATGACAGCTTTTTTTCTCATGGCAATGCTACTACGTATGTGTGTTTGTATAGTGGGGGGTGGGGGGGGGGGGGGTGTTAAAGCCTTGCTGCGGTATCCTCCACTACATTACATAGCCACCTGCTGGTGGGGGGGGGGGGGGGCGTAGCATAAACTAGGGCGGATATAGGTCGTTTTTGAAATACAAATTCGGAAAAACTCGCGTATTAGCCGCACCCCGACTTTGGGCCGATCCTATAAGCCGCACTAGCGATCTGACTCGCGTACTAGCCGCGGCTAGTACGCGAGGTTTTACGGTAGTCTTTTTTTTTCTATTCTGATAATATTCGTGACCCTCCTTTCTAAATATTGCACGTGTGCCTCAATGTTGCTTTACTTTTGTGTGCAGAACCTTTCCCCGCTCTGTCTGTCTACACCCTGTCCTCTTCCCACCCACACATGTTCTTTGTTATAGGTGATACTCATCCTAACTCTACACCCAGTAAGCCCTCCTCTGCTCCTCCATTCACTGCATACCCATACCACCACCCCTGCAACCCCCCCCCCAATCCTCATTCCTGTCTGATTGAAGTTTTCTTTCCCTGTCATGATAATTACAAACAGGGAGGTATCATATAAAGTAGCAACACCTTTCCATGAATCTAAAATTATAAAATCTAAAAAATCTAAAATCTAATATATATATATATATATATATATATATATATATATATATATATATATTTATATATATATATATATATATATATATATATATACATATACATATATATATATATATATATATATATATATATATATATATATATACACATATATATATATATATATATATATATATATATATATATATATATATATATATATATTCAGGGGCGGAATCAACATTTCCAGAAAGGATAATTATACTAGTAGTGGGAGGAGCGTAAATGGAAATGTGACAAAAAATAAGTAACAAAGAAATGAGGCACTCTCGTCCTCTAATTGCTTCATCATAGGTCCCACAACTATAAAGTAGTTCGGCCAGTACATTATGACATACCTTTACTTCCATAACAATTTACTCTATCTAAATTCCAAATTCCAAATTCCAGCGCACACTATGATTACATTGTAACAATACTGTATACTATATATTATTTCTCTTTTTATAATTGAATTCATTGCACATATCTCAGTTAGATATAAATTCCTCTGATATGACCTCAAATGAAATGATCTCTGATCTATTTAGTAATAGAGATCGTGAGAATATACTACGAACACATGCAGACAAGTTGGTGGGAGTCACGGACTGTTGTTAGAAGAAATATAGAACCAGGGGCGGGTGAGAAAGAACTGTTGGCACTGGTCTACAGTAATGCTGACACCAGGGTGCAATCTGACTTAGTGCGTTTGTCAGTGGTATTAGCCACCTGCCACCTATGACCTCTTCCTTGAGGGAAAAGGGGGGGGGGGTGCACAACCTAGCCAGACACTTGAACCATCTAGGCAGACCCAGGCACCACCCAGCTAGACACTTGAACCACCTAGGCAGACCCAGGCACCATCCAGCCAAAACCTCGAACCATCTAGCAAGGCGGACCCAGCCACCACCCAGCCAGACACTTGAACCACCCACACAGACCCAGGCACCACCCACACAGACCCAGGCACCGGACAGACCCAGGCACCACCCACACAGACCCAGGCACCACCCACCTAGGCCCAGACACCACCCACACAGACACATGCACCACCCCCACAGACACATGCACCACCCACACAGTCACAGGCACCACTTCGACAGACCTAGACACCACCCAGACAGACACATGCATCACCCAGACAGACACATGCATCACCCAGACAGACACATGCATCACCCAGACAGACACATGCATCACCCAGACAGACACATGCATCACCCAGACAGACACATGCATCACCCAGACAGACACATGCATCACCCAGACAGACACATGCATCACCCAGACAGACACATGCATCACCCAGACAGACACATGCATCACCCAGACAGACCCAGGCACCACCCACACAGACACAGGCACCACTTCGACAGACCTAGACACCACATAGACAGACACATGCATCACCCAGACAGACACATGCATCACCCAGACAGACCCAGACACCACCCACCTAGACCCAGGCACCACCGCGCGCATCAAAAAAATCAGGTTTGGAGAAAACTCTTCTTTTTTGTTGTTGCTAATTTAGGATGAAAAACATGATAAAAATGTACTAATATTGGCATATTTGGTACCAAATCAAAGCTAATACTGCCAGTAATGCAGTGGGATAAGAATAACTTACATTTTTCCCACTTTTAAAGATCAATAAATTCTTAGCTACTAAAATGTGAATTTTGGTCACGAAAAACGTATATTATCCTTTACATTTTAGCCTGCAAATTAAAAAAAAAAAAAAAGCCTCCCTCGTCAAATTTTTCAGACCTTGGTGATGGGAAACCACATTTTTTTTGAGTGGCCTTATGGATGCGTAAAGATCGCTTTCCCTATACCTCCAGCTAGCGGTTTAATCCCTTGTCCCCCACCATCATTTGAACTTTAGAACTTTAACAAACACCCCGGAGGAACGCGCTGGCTTTTTCGGTCAAAATCATCCCTCATTTAAAAACTAGACTTACCGTGGTTAAACGTATAGATTCCCATGGGAAAGCTGTGTTTTTTTAATATCATTATCATTATATATTTCCTGCTGGGCGGACAATACATGTGGTTCTTGGCACTGATGTTCTTCTATATACGCATGTCCACATACCGATGCTTTGATCAAGGAGGGGAAAGAATTGTTGCATTGTGGTTTTAAAAGTAATGGGAAAGTCAGGAGGAAAAATCATTATAGTTCTTGCTCTCACTCACATGCATCTGCTTTGAACGTTTTTTTTTTTTTACAAAGGTACTCCATGGGGTGGGTACTGGCTGTTTGATGGTAGGTATGAAAGAAAAGGTACAGCCCACCCATTTGATAATGGGACAGCCCTTTTGTTATCCCTTGATGAATTAAAAGCCCCCCGCCCCCATTTTTCTTATATCATGCCATCTGACAGCGTCTTGCTAGGTCAGGATAAACATAGCTAAGTAAATTATTTGGAAAGCTATAATTACACCTTTCTGGGCCTGAAATATGAGTATAATTTTGACTAACAACAACCTTGTTAACATACATCTTCCAACAGCCCCCTGTTTTAGAGTATTTTGGTCAGTGACAGCCCCCTTTTTTTAGGCCAAAAGAAAAAGAGGTGTGTTTCAGGTTACATAGTCTGAAAGTCTAAGTAGGGTAGGTCGGATTATTTTTTTATTTTTTTATTTTTTTTTTAAATTTGGACTGAAAAGTACCCAAAAGTTGACTCGTAAACTTCAGCACCGACTCACCGACAACAGTGTCGACTCATAGACTATCAAATTTACCCTGAAATACCCCCCAAAATTACTTAAAGCATGAATATCTTTTTTCAAAATTGGATAAAAGTTTCTCATTGACGACGATGTTGACTCGTGCGCTATCAAAATGACCCTAAAATAGCTCTAAACTAAATGAATATTTTTTTCAAAATTGGATTAAAATTTCTAGGGTCGGCCCTGTTTTGCTGGTTTTCCGGGTAACCTGAAACACACCTTTTTTTTAAAGTTGGCCTTATCATGCGGAGGTTCAAAGCCACAGCTCCTGGGGCCCGTTTTGCAGTGGGTACCCACATCGGGGTTCAGTACCCCCACCCCTTGGGATATACTCTCATCTGGTATTCATTATTTTGCTAAGAAATTAATGTTCATCAATGAAATCACTAGATCTGGGACATTTTTCAATACACGTGACGACGTGTTACTTTCGTAAAACACTTTAAACCCACAACAAAACGGCCGACAAACCCCATTTCATCGGCCAGTTGACGATGACATTTACGCTGCCTTTGTCTTGAAGACAATTGTCTTTAGATGGCACACTATAGTAATAGTGTGGCAAATGTTCAAGTCTCTCCTGTTTCCTTCAATTATAATGATGCACGTTGGCGAGCTCTTTGCTCTTTGTTTCACGACATCATAATTGGTTCCCACTGCATGGCATCGGGTAATTGGAACCAATTTATCCACTTTGACAACTGCTCTACCTTTTCGAATTTACCAACCAAGTTGATATATGCATTGTCCATGGTCGACCTATAAATCAGTCGATTAAAATGACTATTGTCCTGAGGCGATATGTAGAAAGGGAATCTCAATAGAGAACGCAATTTCCTACTTGCCTCTTTCAGAGAAATTATTTCAATTTTCACCTCCCAGGAAAGGAAAGGTTGAGTTGTGTATGTATGTGGACACATAAAAATTGATTAGAAGTGCAGTGCCCCCGCAGGGTTAACCGAGTGGATAATCAAAGTGCACAGTCTGTGCTGGAGTGTCATGTAGTTATGTACTTATAAGTATAATGATAACAGCTATCACAATCGGTCCAGTTATACCCTAAGGCTTTCTAAGTGAATAGAGGGAATTATTCCATTGGTCTAAAATACAAGATTATATTGCGCTGTATACGAGGTCGGTTACAAGGAGTAATAGGTGTGGGTGGAATTTGGGTTTGGAGTTTCTATGCCAAAGGGGTGCGGGTACATGGAGGCTGCATCGGGGCTGGAGTGGCTGCCTATAAGGGGGTTGAGGGTTGGGATCGAGCAATAGTGGGAGCAGGGATCTGAGTGGAGGGAGGTTATGGGGACCCTCATTTACCCTCCATGGGCGTGGGCTGGCTGGCATGAGGCCAGACCTGGAGAGCGGGGCTGGTCTGCCGACCTCCAGCGTGGGAAAAGGTGTTGGGTCGGCTGCCCATTCCCACATGCAGCCGCCACTGCGTTAGACAATGTTTAGGCCAAACAACAAATGTATGTTTCAGGCAACCCGACCCTAGATTCAAAGTAGGGCCGCCCATAGCATTTCCCCCAGTTTTTGGTGGTTTATTTTCTATTCATATTTATCCAGATTTTTAACATTTTTTTTTGATCAGGAAGAACAAGCTATTACTTATTTCAATGGCCTAAAAAGTTGTCGGACTCCAGGAAATTGCTTTTTGTATATCCAAAAATATATTCATACTTACTGCATCAATCAGTGAGTCATCCTGATACATTGTTGTAATAGTATAATCCACGAGTCGATGCAGCGAGTTGCAACTCATTTGGGGTACCTTCAACAGTGAAAAAAAGGGAATAAAAGGAAGAATCCTATATATTTACCTACCTATCTTAATTCTCAGGACCTTGTTGCCTGAAACACACATTTTCTTGGCCCTTACTAAAAAATCCTCCAAAACAATGTCACCACTTGTCCAGAGCTACCGTATTCCTATTTCATTAGTTGACCTGAGGTGTGTATTTATGGTCAATTAGAATGAGTGGGAGAAGGTAAACCAGTATGCTTTTGTAGGTACAAACCATGTTATATTCTCTATGAAGTCGTGTTTTGATCCTACACCCACCCCTTCAATGAAATAGTAGGTTCCAACAAAGTTAAGTCAATTTGAGTTGTTATGCAACAAAAACAAATCATTCCACGGGGAAGGTGTGAGAATGCCAAGAAGGCTGAGGGGTCCAGGTATATTTGGAATAAGAACTCAACTCCAGTAAACATGCGATAACATCCAGTAATTTTACCCTTTTATTGTGTGAGGATGTATCATAGGAAATAGGATTTAGACAGCCAAAACGTTATAGTTATACATGTATTGCGTAATTAAGCAACACTTTACATACCATGCATGTGATGATATTCAGTCATGTTAAGCTTTAATATGGGAGAAAGTGTTTTGGCAGTTTATAATGAAGCTTGTGGTAACCTTTACTTTCTCATGTCATATTGTATATACACTAGTAGAGGGAACGTTCACAAATGACGTCGCCAGCTAGTATATAGGGTGTATAACATGTATACTTGTATGTCTGTGTATACTGTCGATATGCCTGCATGGTACTATCTGCTCTAGCATTATTTACGGATGGGACGTGTGCAAATAACGGCATTACTATTACTGTTACTCCTCACGTCACCCACCCCACAGAACAAGCCTCATTACACCACTGGGCTATTTGTATCACTCCGCCACCGGCGTCCTAACCACATGTTAGGCTAATTTACAGAACGAACATTTCCTGTCATTTGTGCCCTCGTAATGACGGGATATTGTCAGTTGGGTCCGTGTGTCAGAGAACATGGAGCCTCCAAGAGTGAATATGTGAATATGTCTGTATTCGTCGAGATAGTCATGAGAAAGCTGAATGCATGTTGCATAGTACGAAAGCCGAGGAGGGCCGAATAAACATGACTCAGTGATTCTGTTTCGAGGGACAGTTGAAGATAGGACCTACGGTCTTCTCAAGGACAGCAGCCTTTTTTTCCATGTTGATTTTTTTTAAAGAATTTGATTATCATACAATATGGACATGGTCCTTCTCAGCTTCCGTAGTACGAAGGTATGCTGGGGCTCGGTGGACTTTCTCACGACAGGAAGAAAAAAATCAATATCTAACCCCATACCCCAATTGATTGTATTTTTTTGGCAGAGTGATAGGTGATCTGAAACCCCACCTACCGTTTATAAAGGACTCAGTAACTGACCTGGCTCCACTTCAACTGTTGCTGTCGGGGTACTAACATGTGGGCCTTTCAACGAAAGCGAACAGCTAGATCTCTGCTACTCACCTCAGAAGATCGACCATACACTTAAAATTTGAAAGAAAAATAGGCAGGGTATCATTTGCTTTCAAATAAAAGCTGATAAAATACAGTGTCAGTAATGCAGCGAGCTAGAATTAACCTCCAGATTCAAAACTTGTGCAGGTCAGTAAACTTTTTATCTGCTAAAATATTAACTCTGTTTGCAAAGGGACTATATCCCGCCACCATTTAGCCCCCTATAATAAAAATGTGCACCCTCATCATAATCTATACAGTGCTTGAAAGTTGGTGATGAAACCCCTTTACATTTTTTGAGTGGCCTATTGTAGAGGGGTCCAGAAATAACTTGTCTGACCAACCCACCATTGTCTGTTTTACACCTGTCAGAGGCAGGTCAACCTTATCAGCGCCAACGGATTGATAATAAACGTGATCAAATATGGATGACCACTATTGGTCACTTCTAAAAATACACACTCTTCTATTGGCAGGGGTAGTGGGCGGTGTCCAACTTCTGTTATAGCTTTCTATGGTCCATTATATGGATGGTTTGGTGGTGGACAAGCGAGTTGCACTGGAACAATCTCTATGTATTTGTATCACATCAATATGCTTTAGCAATAACAACTGTTTTCGATCATCCCTAGAGACCATTGGTTCTCTGCCATTAAACTTAAGCATTATATGTAGGCCATATAGAATTCATTGTGACCTTTGATAACCCAAGTGCTGACCTTCAGAGGCATCAGTATACCTGATCAATGTTATCCCCAAAGTGTTCAATCCTGTAATTCACTTGTTATGCCCTTTCCTTTCTTTAGGTTGCTCCAGAGGGGTCAAAGGCGATCTGGCAACCTGGGCTGTTTTCCTGGCGACCTGGTGCAATAAGCGACCTGGCGACTTTTGGAGATATTTGGCTATAGTAAAAATGGCCTTAAAAAGGGACTTTGTGACCTGGAGCCCTTAATTTTGGCTACTTTCCGACCTCGGGGGCGGGGAGGGGGGGGCTCTGCACCCCCATATAGGGATATATGCCTAGAGCTGAACAGAAAATGAATATGTCGGAGTCACAATAGATGTATGCTGATGTGGAGATATATAAATGTATAGCAGAATTAACAATCCTGCGTCATGTCCCTATATATATGGATCCAATGACTGTGGGGAGTGTGCTGGGTTTAAACTATGTAGGTTGGTCGATAGCCATTTTGTAGCCCGCCATTTCCATACAGGAAGAAGCTTTGTGCCGACGTGTCGACCATTAAGTTGCCAATTAGACGGGATTACTTCCTGTGTATATCCAGACCCCATCCCGTACCCTGCCACGGATGGGGTGCAGACTGTCACATAATGGTGACAGTATAGTATTGTATTTATATTCAAATGTTGACAATATACGATATAACCAATAGTACAAATTATATCCATTTCAGTTAGCGGGTCTAGCAAAACAATGCTGGACCAGGCTTTTCATAATGCCTATGCAGGAGCATAATATGACTCAGCATTTACAACTACAACGCACATTATTGGCATTATTTGATACAATACCATTTCGATTTCAATGTAAGAGTTGAATTATTCTAAACAAGGAATTTGCAAATCAATGCAACTATCACGAGTCTGCTCAGAGGACATGGAAATGTGTCTCAGTCCTCATTACAAGAAAGAACGGTAATGTTACCTAGGAATGGTGGTGAAGATAATCATTTTACATGGCAGGATGTGACACCCCACGGACCTATAGACACTAGCAACATCGTTTCTACAACCCTGATTTAGTGGACAATATACAGAAATGAATGCTTACCCGTGAATATAATAAATCCTTTTGGTACCTGGTAATTAACGGTGATGATTCACTCATGAACATTCTTTATGTTTAAGTTCTAGTAAGCATCACAACGACGAAGATATATATAGAACTGGAAATCGCAGGAAAAAAGTCAAAACCCATGACTGATTGACTCTTATCACCCCATAGCCAGGAACCTACATACAATGAAGCATCAGTGTACAGTTGTAAAGGGCGGCTCACAGAGCAGCTCACAGAGCAGGAGCAGATAGCGGTTCCTCAAAACAGCCCTCGGGGATGTTCAACTGTAAATGTCGACAATCCACCAGAATGTAGCCCTCTCACGGCCATGTGTGTAATGGACTGACAGAAGGACTCTGTCGTGGGAACACTTCAGATAGCATACACAGCGGAATATAGAAGGCATTATGTGCTCATGGGGAGAGGTTTTTGAGGTTTTTACGGAAGATACCAATTTACAGATATATCAATGGAAGCATTTGATTAATGGGGTCATGAATATACATGTATAGTGTCGCTCTAAAGCGGAGTTGATAATTATAATATTCACGTAAATTGGCGTATTAAACCAATATCCACGTTCCACTCCAAGTATGCAGTTGCACTATGTCACTATGTGTGATATTGTGTTATCTTGTGTGACCTTAGAACACCACTGCACATGCTGGAAGGTCGTCGCACAATATGACACGATTCCGAGTTTTGTCATGGTGTGAATACACCTCAGATATACACGTTATACGGTCCTAATGTTTCAAATGTGTCACAGTACATTATTCTTATCGTATTAGTTAAGGAAAGATTTCGGTCAATTTTCTGCAGGAAGAAATAGGAAAAGTGCACTGTTAGGAGTAAGTAGTGTTCCTGTACAGCAACTATTGGGGGCAACTTTGGTTCCAGTAAATTCTGCTGTAGACCTACAGTAGAATCTACTGTAGACGCAGACCTGAGTTCTAAAAAGGCTCACATATTCAACATCTTGGAGATTTGAACCCCCAGGTTCCAATCCATAGTCCTGAACCATGACCACTACGCCAGTGAATCCTGCATGTCAGGTGCATTGAAACACCTCCTACTTATGTGTGAATGGTAATGAGGTCAACACAGGATCCCTGGGGACAATTTTAGAACTAGACTGTTCATGTCTTAAGGGATAATATGAAAATTACCCTATTGCAGTAATGTACTAATAAGGACTGAACTACCATTAGTTGAAGTGTAATCTTGATGGCCTATAGATGTTTTTCAAAGTAAATTTTACTATTTTTCATGCAGATTGTTGAGATACATTGGTCTTATCCTCTGCAAATTTTCAATAGTAACATTTCAGTGTACCAAAATATATCATACTTTAGAATTGCATCAGGAGAAATGTAGTTTGTGTGAGAGTTTCCTGCCGGGACTGGAACTGCTGACCCTCAGACTACATCTCCCACGGCTCTACCGACTGAGCTAGAGGGGCAGTCACTATGTAGCCTGCATCATTGGGCTTTTGAAAAGATCAGGTCATATTTGAGCTGTGGAGTATGGTACTCCCTCCAACCTCCCTGCTCTCTCTCCCTCTGGTTGCTGGTTATGGGATTCGAACCTGCATCTACAGTAACAGGATTGTATGTGTACAGCAAAAGTTGCTGTATTATCTTTTACAGCTAAAGTACTGTATAGTTACAGCACATATTGCTGTTCACGAACAACAACTTTTTACAGTGTGGCATCATGCACGAAAAGTGGCGGGTGTCTTCAACTGGGTTTACTGGAGCAGCAATATTGGTGAGATATAACTGTAATAGAGGATCTCAAGAATATGGTTGTGAGGGGGAGGGGATGGCGTTCCTGAGAGGGGTCTTTTAATTAGAGACTTCGTTTGTAAACGAGGGATACACATCTTGCATTTATAAGGGCCATTGTGAATTAACCAACTGACCCCAAAAGAACCACATATGTGTGTTATGAAGCATACAATTAGCTCAGTCCTAAATATTCATAATGCATTGGATAATTATACCCCCATACCCAGGTCTAGTGTAACTACGCAGCCATTAGATCATTAACATGTATGCACTCAAATACTCAATGCCAATGAACATTATCTGTGATATATTATAGTAAGTAACCTGAGGCATGGCAATTTCATTTAAGCAGACCATGGCCCTGAATGTATTATATAGCTGATGATGATACGTGTATCAAATTCTGCCATGCTCTACCTGATCTGATGCTAGATTGCTCATATGGGGTAATAGGTGCAGTTGTGATCTGCAATAAATATCATTGTCAGAGTCAGAAGAGAAAGCCTAAGGAGTGCAAGGAGTTCATACTCCTGAGGCATATACCGAGACTGATTTAGGGCCTACAGGTGGTGGTATGCACTTGAAACTAGGGACTATGTGTACACACGTCATGCTCATTATCATTCACATTGGTTTCATGTGTAGCCTATTTGTTGGCGGTGTGTACCGTTAAGGGGAGGATTACATGGGGGTAGTGTAAATATTAACTAGAGGGCCAACAACTGGGCCTACGACTGACAACGACATTCACCTGGCAGTCCTATCACGATACATGCCCCAACACCCCCCCCCCCCAACACACACACACGATGTCCACATCCCTCACCTTTCTAGAAAGAATCATTACTTTAGTAAATTTACCACATTCTAGCAGTTAACTCTTAATGATTATGAATTTAATGTTATGCAAATCACCCGCACACCATTGACTAAATTCATATATCTATGTAAAGAAGAGAAGATGAAAGAATAGCATGCAATATGTGTATTAGGGCATTTTACTAATCGAACACTACATGTCCAAAGGATGGAACAACTACAGTAGGGTTTCACTTACTGATTCCTGTATCCCCCCGCCCCACCATTCCCACCAAGCCCACATGGACCCTATACCTTCAGCCCATGTGGACATGCTGGGGGATATGCTCACTTCAAATATGGGCAAGTCCATCTTGGTCCCAGCAGTTAGCCCAGGACAAAACAATGTATTTGGGGCCCCATGTGGGCTACCTGACGTGGGTCCCCGGGGGGGCACTTGATTTATTTTGACAGGGGTGTGCGGCTGGACCTTTGACAACCCTTACCCTTGTTAGGGCGATTTTTATGCCAGAAAGTTACCCTTGTTAGGGCATTTTCGGTCAAAAGTGCTTAGGTTTCGGTAAATAAGCGATAAAATAGCCGAAAAGTTACCCTTGTTAGGGCATTTTCGGCCAAAAGTGCCTAGGTTTCAGAACAAAGCAATAACATAGACCATGTTTGTGTAAATCTGCTGAAAAAAGTACCCTCATTTTTGAGAAAAATAGACCCTTGTTAGGGCAATTTTCATGAAAGTGGACCCTTATTAGGGCGATTTCTCCTTGAAAAGTGGACCCTTGTTAGGGCGATTTTGTAGAAAAAGTAGCCTTCCCAGCCGCACACATGTGTAAACAAAATATACTAAGTGCCCCCCATATATAGACCATATATATATATATATATATATATATATATATATATATATATATATATATATATATATATATATATATACATGTATATCTAATATAACGATGTAGCTAGATAAACTACTGTATTAATACTCTACATCCCTTTACTAATTGTATTCCCTCCTCACACGAACCACGTGTGTTTGCTCCATTTCCCCTGAACCCTGCTGCACCATGCTGGTTTGTATGGATGGTAGGCCGGATGGTGGGGTGTGGATGGTGGGGTGTACATGGTGGAGGGGGGGGGGAGGTCGGGTGGGTGGCCGTGTCCTCATCTCTGGGGTCATGCCGGGGTCAGCCTCAGCATTCAGGTCAAGACGCATGCCCAGACAGAGTCATTAGTGGTAACGACACCTACTTCCGGTAGCCCGACATCGCCAGACACAGGCTTCACCTTAGGGAGTGGTCATTTGGGAGGGGGGGGGGGGGTGGACCACACGAGATTTGGCGCACTCACGCGAAAATCCACCACCTTGTCCTGTAAAACAAATGACAACTCTGTAGAATGGCTACATTTCCTGGTCCACTCTTATCTCAAATAATGAGATAAACTAATATACATTGACAACGAATACATTTTCGATACAAATTATTATTCACAGTGTGAGGCTTTAGAAACCCACAGATCCACCTGGCTACAATCCCCAGCCCCCCCCCCCTCTTTATAATATATTATATCACACTCCCTGAAGCTCTAATTAATATTGCACACATGTGTCCCTCATTGATAGTGTACACAAAGACATATTGCATCTGATACAGCATCTGATGCGCAAGTCCAGCTTCATCTTAGATATAATGCACAAGTCTCTACATTCAATGTTGACATAGGATGTATACATGTGTAGCAGCAGACCTAATAAAGGCCAAGGGAAGAGGAAAAAGCTCAGAGACAAGTAATGAATCCGTTAAGTTATATTTCATTTCATTTCATTATAAAGAGGCATTGGTACAAAAATGTAGTATAATGTGTATTAGGGTGTATTATAGGCCTGGTTATGCGATAATACATTTTTACACCTTTCTTTTGTCAATTATAGGGTTTACACAAAGGCTGGCTTGTAGTTTCATGTATAAACATTCCTTTCCATGTTACCTGAAACATACCAGTTTTTGGCCCTTTCTTCGACATCTCTAGACATCTGCTCTGACTGATTACACATGTAACCCCCCCCCCCCCACATTTTTACACTTTTTTTTTGTCAATTATAGGGTTTACACAAAGGCTGGCTTGTAGTTTCATGTATAAACATTCCTTTCCATGTTACCTGAAACATACCAGTTTTTGGCCCTTTCTTCGACATCTCTAGACATCTGCTCTGACTGATTACACATGTAACCCCCCCCCCCCCCCCCACCCTCCAGTGCCAAGACAAAAACGGAGACTGCTGCCAGACAGATAAAAAAAAGTATCGACCTTGGCGTGATCATAATTCTGTAATGACACATGAAGAGTTCATTCACCCAGCTATAATTATTTTCAGCAGGATAAGTTAAACATTAACGATATCAACGTTAAAGTAGTTTATTGAAGTGCAGGTAACATATATATGCAATGCATAGTTAGCATAGGTCTCTTTATTTACTTTCTCCGGGGTGTATATTCCTTCTCTCAATAGTATTTTCTCCCTTTCTTCTCTGTCTCCCGTTCAATAGCAACCTACATCTGTGATCAGACTACACTTTTTCCCTGTCGCCTTGCATGATATGGCGTCTTCCTTTAATATCAATGTCACCTTTAAATCTATCATCGCTGTCTGATCATATTATATATATAGCTTATTTGTCAGAGTCTTGTGTGGTGCCCATAATGTTAACATGGCGCTGTAAGGCCTCATGTTCACAGGTGTTGTATTGGGGTGGGGAGTTATATACATCATGTGTTACGGTGTGTATGGATGTGGGTGGGGTGGGGTGCGAATTCCTGGAACACTCACCATGGCCACACGTAACAATGATTGTGTTTCAGTCTATCTCTCTGATCTAATCAGTCTGGTAAGCCATGGGCACAATAATTAATCTTAATTCCCGTTATCGTCCCATTTCCCTTCCTCATTCAATACATATATGCTATGCAATACAGTTGTTACACAGTCCCAGGAGATATCCTGCATAAATCAAATCACGGCTGTAAGTATTAGATAGCCTACATCTGTATCCTGGTATGCCTCATAACCACTGCCCCACAAGGTCAAGACGAGGTGTGATAACACCGAGTCGATGACCAGTGGGCAGTGGTTATGAAGGCATACCAGGGAACAGGTGTAGGCTATCTGATTTAACCCTCGGTTATGTGAGGGTATACGATATACACAATGTGTGAAATCTATTGTATTAGCCCTCCACCGTGGGTTAAACCTTATTAACCTACGGTGGAGGGCCATTTCACACCTTGGTTATTTTCACATAACCGAAGGTTAAGTCAGATACCCTCCTCGTAACTGAGTTATGTAATAATAACAATGGTAGAGTGGCTGGTGCGCTATGAGGGCACCAGCCACTCTTTCATGGTTATTTTGACATACTCTCAGTTACTCGTAGGGTATCTACTACGTAACTTATACCTACACTGAGAACCTAGGCCTGCAGGAAGATAGTCACTAACTGATTACCAAGACCAGTTCACCACCTAATGTGATCATTTTGAGGACTTAATTCTTCCACTATGGGGCTCTACTACATGTATACAATAATGTAATACAAGGGGACAAATTCAAGGATGTTACGGCAAAGCCATAGTGGCTTTGGGTTTAAAGGATTGTTATGAACTACAGGTGAGAAAACGAGGGGGCATAGATTTATAATTTTTTGTGTTTCTGGGGTTCTTATGCAATTCATATTTGATGGTTTGCAGCAACACTGCATGGTCAGTTAATTACATGCACTTAGCCAAATCTTTTTGATTTTTATTGGTTTTACTGTAGCTGGTATAACAATAGAATCCAATATGTGCCAATTGAATCAAATAGGTACCAATGCAATTCCATTGGTGGCGATGCACTCCATTGATGCCTATGCAAATACCATCTTGAAAATTACCTGGATCAAAAATCGGAGCCTACAAATGGATTAGACACCCCAGAAAACCCTATTATACATGTGTCATACAAGGAAATCAGACAATCTTGAGTTTTCGGCAGCCATCTTGGCAGCCATCTTGGAAATTTCTCGGATTGAAAATCTGAGCCTGAAAATGGATTCTACATCCCAGAAAACCCTATTATCCATGTATCACACAAGGAAATCAGACAATCTTGAGTTTTCGGCAGCCATCTTGGCAGTCAGAGGGAGGAGGAGGAGGCAGAAGGTGGACGGAAGGCAGAGGGAGGGCAGAGGGAAGAGAAGGTAACAGGAAGGAGGAAAATGGGGTAGAGGGTGGGGGGAGGAGGGGAAAGATGGGGTAGTTGGAGGGGGCAGAGGGAGGAGGAGAGGGCAGAGGGAGGAGGAGAGGGCAGAGAAAGGAGGGAGGAGGAGGAGAGGACAGAGGCAGGAGGAGAGGGCAGAGGCAGGAGGAGGAAAGGGCAGAGGGGGGAGGATGGGGGCACAAGGAGTACTTGTGAGGGGGCAGAGGGAGGAGGAGGTAACAGGAAGGAGGAAAATGGGGTAGAGTGGGGGGGGGGGAGGGGAAAGATGGGGTAGTAGGAGGGGGCAGAGGAAGGAGGAGAGGGCAGAGGGAGGAGGAGAGGGCAAAGGGAGGAGGAGAGGGCAGAGAAAGGAGGGAGGAGGAGAGGACAAAGGCAGGAGGAGAGGGCAGAGGCAGGAGGAGGAGAGGGCACAGGGGGGAGGATGGGGGCACAAGGAGTACTTGTGATGGCCTTCCTTTAAAGACTAAAATATTATTTCAGGGTTGGTGCATGTGTGTGTGGGGTGGGGGAGGGGTAATTATGTTGGACTTCACAGTTTGTCTTTGGGCGGGCTTGAGTGATTTCAAGAGCCACCCTGGACCCACTCAACTTCTAGTATAGGTCCTGTATGTGCATAGTATGGGAATTGGCATTGACATTGACAGCTTGGCTTGACATAGGAGTAAATTTTTATTAGGCTGGTACCTATCCTTGCCATTGACAGCCACATTAGAGAACTCAAGATATGGCTGTTCACAAGATGTCTAGGCCTTACCACAAGGTACATTGGTTATACATGTAGTAACTGTAAACAAGATCTAGGATAAATTAGTCTTGCACACACCTACAAGGACACATGGTTATACCAGTCCTAGGCAAGGTTTAAGGGCCAACTAGGGCTATATCTAACAATGAACAAGGGGACCTATGCTAGTCTTTTCTTGTCAAAAAAGCCACTCTCTGGCCTGTGGTGTAAATGGCTTTGGGGACAAGGTCCCAAAGCCAATAACACCTGTATACAGCACCTTCTCCAGGTAATCTAGTGAAGAATACATTAATTTACTAATCTTGACGATAATGCTTATGCGGATATGGGGAGTATTTGGAACATTAAAAGTCCAAGTAATTTAGAAGGAAATCATGGCAGAATTATCAAAGGCATCATAGGCATGTGCAAACATAGAAATCTCATCTGTCTCTGATATTATAGGTACAAGAGTGAGGACTGGCTGTTGTTAGATATACACAGCACACCTTATTGGCATAATTTATGATTTCATGATGAAATAATTCTTTTCACTTACATGATAGCTCGGTATATATACACAAAAGTATACTACATGTATCCACAAACAAATTTCTAGCTCAGAAATGTGATGAACATGAACATCCTGGGTGGTCACATATGATCACCTGTAGTGAGCACCAGGGTACTCTCCCAGGTCACTGCCATCATGATCACCCCAGGGTGCTCAGTAGTGAGCACCTTAGAATCCCATAAGGTTTTCAGTGTAGATATGTCTGTAGGTTTACAATGATGTAACCTGAAGCAGACCTTGTAGACGGTATTTTATTGGCCTGTTGGCGTCACCCGCGCGTCACCTAACACAGGGCCAGGTGCTTTGAGCCCGCGCCTCTGCGAAGTTCCTGGAAATGATACAACCCACGTGTACATCAATAGGCCCGACACACCTTTGTGTGGTCTGTGTGGTGGATGACACACGGGGTGATCCAATGACTTCATCAGCCCTCATCTCCACCCACATCCCTGCAATCATACCTATACCTGCAACGTGTAGGACAGTGTATTTTCCAGGTAGCTTCCAGGTAGTTTTTTTATAATGAGATCATCCCGATAGGTTGACAGGATAGTAAACTGAGGGTATGGGGTGTGCATTGATCTGTGGGGGGTTGGAGGTATCAGAATCAAACCTGTTTTGAAAGATGTTAAAAGGTTACCCCAGGCATCAAAAACTATGGGAGCTTATGACAGCTTATATCAATCATATATAGATACAGATTCACACTTGAATTTTAATAGCAATAGTTTAGTTAAATGACATAGCGCGTCCCAGTGTGGATAGTACAACACTTGATTGGACTGAATAAAACGACGTCATAATGATACATAATGATATATACCATCATGAATGATAGGAGAATTTCCCGTAACAGGTACAACAGACTGACACAGTGACACACATAAACGGCTTAGATTGCAATTGAAGGGTATAACCAGGCAAGGGACCATTCATGATTCATACGGGTATAGCAGGAGGATGCTTCGTAATCAACATAAGCCAGGCCATGCATTTGTCTATTTTATCTTTAAATTTGCCTTAAGGTTGATCGCTATTCTTAACTTTTCATCCATAGAATTTCCAAATTTTTTGCCTTAGTTTAGTTTAGATCATTAAGAAATGGAAAATGTAAAAAAAATAGGGGGGTCCCGAGCTACTTTTTTTATTACAGATTTTTGAAAAAAAAAGTATTTTCTATTTTTGGCAAAATAAACCAGAAATTGGGAAATTTTCACGAGTTTTTTTTCGTAATGAACCACTGCCCACATCAATGTCATATTTTAAATGAATAATCCTATATTGTGTCCTTAAATAGGGAAAATAAAATTATGGTCCAAAACAACCCTTTTGTGAAAACAAAGTGGTGGTTTTAGGACGATTAATTAAATTTGATGCAAAATTTGTCAACAATATCTTAAAAATAGCGAAAAAAAATTGATAGACTTTTATTTTTATTTTCTCAAAAAATAGTTTAGATCATTTGCTAACAGAAAAAAGTATTTTGATAGGGGGTCCCGTGCATAATTTTAGGGTTTTGGGCCTTTGAAGTTAAAAAAAATAGGACAAAAAATGTCTAAATCTAATATTTAAAGGCCAAAACAATGGGTAAAAGGCCAAGGATCGGGGTAAAAAAGTGTATATGTCTTATACCCTTGGATGTCATAAGCACAGTGATGAGATCTATATCAATCTCAATAATGATTTATTGGTAAATAATTCCAATATGCTGATTTATGTTAAAAATAGCAAATATCACTAGCTCAAAATATATCAAATATTCAAAGTGCAATAAAATGCTCAATTTTGTTCGGAATTGTCCAATTTTCGGAAATGGCTTAGTGTGCATATATATTTATATATCTTTCCAATATTAGCCCATTCTGACAGTTTTAAGCTATATGCGCAGAAAGCTGCGCAGGAGTCTATATTCAATGAGTAGCGATCAACCTTAAATATTGAGAAAAGGGCGGGGCGGGTCTTGAGAAAGGTCCCAACGTCACAAACGTGCATCGGTGATATCATTCCCTGATATACACTGAAAACCTTATGGGGTTCAAAGGTGACCACTATTGAATTCATACGGTTTTCCCATTTTCTACAATCGATATCATTCACTGCACTGGTGTCGAGAGTGTCATTCACTGCACTGGTGTCGAGAGCGCCAACGCCCTCGGCACTGCGGTCGTCATATGTGATCACGCAATTTAAAAAACTTATGATCAAAATTAGTATATAGGCATTAATCAATTGATCACCTGGATCAGATGATGCTTGTCACTAGAGGGCCTGTACTACACCTACAAAAACCTTCGCATTAACCAACCTAGACTTTGAGAATATTGCATGACCCACACTGGAGGTTTGGTTCGTGTATAACCCGCGGGTTATATGCGGGGATAATTACTGTAAAACCTTTTATACCCCTGCAGGTAGGGGGTACTAAAGGACATGTTCCATGTCGGTTCCATGTCATTATAAGGTATACATAATATTAGACAATGTAGTAGCAGTACAATTTGGTCTGACAGTAACCTTGAAGACAATAGGACAGTGTACATAAGGCAATCGTGTTCTATGATTTAAAACATTATTATTGCAACATCCACTTTTAGAACATGCACCTTACTTCATACGGTTTTCCCATTTTCTACAATCGATATCATTCAATACAATAATGGAATCTGCATTATCATGTCCTTGGCTGCGTCTTGGAGAGACGTTGGAATGATGGACGCTGCCAGCAGTGGCAACCAGCCGATGACTTGACGTGCACGCCAGGTAGGACCAGCCGATGGCAGCCCGCCTGGCGCCACTCAGGTCACATGACAGTGCCAGACGCCGCCTGCGGCAAGATGGCGCCAGTCTGGCGGCGCGCAACATGCATGGAACATGCTACATGCTATAGTGGTTGGGAGGAGCCATGCCATGGAGCAAGTTTCATGACGACACGTCATAAAGCACTGGCTACATCAGCGGCACGTCGACTTTACAACCCAAAGCCGTCAAACCCTAGTACTCCCAGCTTGCTTGGAGCCACTGAATTCCGCAAGATGAGCAGTGATAAGTGCTACACTTCTACACTCATGGTATTTACAACCTGTCTCAGTCTGGATTGGCATA